>CM077237.1:32434794-32448976 GCA_039654775.1 Spinibarbus caldwelli
TATTTAAAAATATACATGTATTGTTAGAGTATTTACCATACTACAAATCAAAGGTGTTTTTTTGTTGTTGTTGTTTTTTTTTTTGTTTTTTTTTGTTTTTTGTCATTGTAATAAAAAAAACATTCATAACAGTAATAATCATGACAAACAATTCTGACTGGTACTGTAATTGTACGCAAACATGTCTCATCCAATCAAATTTCACAGCCACATCTATTCATTAATAAAGCAGATCTGTAAGCAGTTGAGTACGTACGCTAATGTTTCTTGTTTGTGTCCGTCAGGCTGGTTCACTCTGGCCCAGGTAAGAGTTCATCAGTCCACGACTCTGAGCTGACGTTCGGCCTGCGTTTGGGCACTAAACAGGGCGTGGAGACGCATCTGTTCAGAGTGGACACAGCTAAAGACCTGTCCACCTGGACGCACCTGCTGGTGGAGGGCTGCCACAGTGCCGCTGAGCTCATGCAGGAGGTCACCACAGGTGCACAATCACTACTGAATCTCCCTCAGACTGCAGAGGATCTGCATGATCTCTCCAAAGCAGAGAACAAATGAATAAACATCAGTGGATGAACAGATATGAGACTGTGTGCTCGTATCGCCCTCTGTTGGGTCAATAATGTGCTGCACTCCAGTATGATTTAGGCTTATTACAAGCTAAATGTTGAATAGCCCACTAACATAATATTATGCTTTATTTATTTGTTTATTCGTTTATGCATACATGGTTTTTTAAGCCTGCCAAAAGTAAAGATAATAGGATACAAACAGCTGTTGGAGCCAAAACAAACACCAGAGTTTATTATGGAGGGTCATATTCTGATATAAATTAGTGTTATTTTAGTATCATAGTTTTGTATTAGTATTTTGAAATGGCTTTTATTTTCACATTTCCATTTTAAATTAAGTTTAATTTTTAGTAGTTTTGTTATGTGCTTTTGTGATTTTTATTATTTATTTTTTAATATTATTACCTAGGTTTAATTTATTTTTATTCCAGTTTTAGTTTTTATTTATTTTTACTCAGTAATTTTAAAGTTTCAGCTTGTATTATTATATTATATTATATTATATTATATTATATTATATTATATTATATTATATTATATTATATTATATTATATTATTATATTATTATAATAAATCTATGATAATAAAGTATGATAAAAGCATTGTCCTATGTTAATGGAAAGCTTTAAAAAAAAAAAAGAAAAAAAAAAAGAATTCCATGCTATGTAAAGCCATTGAAATTTATTGAAATTAATTTTAATTAATTAATTAATTCATTTATTTATTTATAGGTTTAATTCATTTTAGTTGTTACTTTAAATATATATATATATATATATATATATATATATATATGTGTGTGTGTGTGTGTGTGTGTGTGTGTGTGTGTGTGTGTATGTATATAATAATTTAATTTTAATTTAAAGGATTCCATACTATGCAAAGTCATTAAAATAAATTAAATATCTATAGTGATAGAAATTCTGAAGTTTTTTCATATTTTTAGTTTCTATTTTAAGTAATTTTTATAGCAAATTTTTGTAATTTTATTGTGTGCTTTTGTATTTTTTTTAAACATAGCAATTAAGTAGCAAATAAATTAATTTATTTTTATTTTAGTTTTAGTTTTTATTTAGTTCCAATTAGTCATTTTAATGCTTAATTTTCCATTTATTGTAAGTTCTTCTAATCTAATATTTCTATTTTATTTCAGCTTTATTTCAGTTCAGAAGTTTAGTAACGGCGTCTGCTCTCTGTGTTTGGTGTTTTGCGTAGCGTGCAGCTGGAACGGGAAGTCGTGTATGTTGAGCGTTCACATAGACAAAGGCTTCTCGTTGTTCACGGAGGAGGCCGGCGTCAGGAGGACCGTTCTTCTCCAGCACCCCTTCGAGCGTCTGCGCATGTCCTCCGACGACGGCGTCCGAATGATGTTCCTCGACTTCGAAGGCCCAGAAGCCGAGATCGTAAGACATTTTTATGCTTTTCATCCACTCACTTTTGCCCTGATTTGTTCTGAATTTAAGAAGCTGTTTGCGCTTGGCAAATTTTATTGCTCAACTTTCTGTTCACTTTGTTTGAGTTTGTATTAAGATCTCTAACTTGGCCAGTTTGAGACATGGTTGAGATCTGAAACTCTAGAGGAGAGACATGTGAGATTTCTGGAGCCTTTTTCTCAGGAGAAACACCTGCGGTCTGCAGCAAATAATTTAATTTTACCTCTCTTTTTAATTTCAGTGCCGTATAATTGATATTGATAAGATATCATATGATTTTTGTCTCTCAATGCCTTGTTCTGTTCTTTCTCAAAATGTGCAATATACAACCAGAGCACGTAATGCAATGCATTTGATATCCACCACAAATTTTTTTAGTCTGTCAAGAGTAAAAAGAAGTTTTTCTTTCATATTTGATTAATGGCCCTAACTTTACCAAAATTAACTACCAAAATGTGAGATTTTTGTTGAATCATTTGTACTGTTACAAATATTATTGTTATATTTTAAGTTTTTGTTTTAATTGTAGTTTAATTTGTATTAATTTTATGTGCTTTTGTCATTTTTATTAGTTTTTGTTAAATAACTACTTTTTAGTTTTAGTTTTTATTTATTTCCAGTTAGTAATTTTCAACTCAAACTTCTGTCAGTTTTTTTTCCTTTTAAAAAAATTATAATTTATAGTCATTTATTTTGACATTTATAAAACATTTATACATTTGAGATTTTTGTTGCATAGTTTATACTGTTACTAATTTGATTTTTTGTTAATTTTTTTGTTTAATTTGTATTCATTTTGTAATGCGCTTTTGTTATTTTTTTGTTAAATATTTTTTTTCTTAATTTATTTCCAGTTAGAAATTTTAGTTCTCAAACTTGTCATTTTTTTTTTAGTTTAGTTTTTTTATTTACATTTTTCATATAAATTTTTTTATTTATTTTTTTTATTATTGTATTTTAGCTTTAAATTAACAAAAATAGTTAATAGTTCTACCTTTAGTCTGAAAAGTTGGAGACATCAACAAATATAATTTTTTTTTTCTCTTTTTAATTTCAGTGGTATCTAAGAGAAACAGTTGAGATATTGATGAGATCTCGTGATTTTTGTTGTTCTTTCACCTGATTTTCAGCAACTGGACCTTCACTCCTGCCCTAAAACCATCGTCTTCATCATTCACTCTTTCCTGTCGGCCAAGGTCAAGCGACTAGGGCTGTTGGCATGACGACGACGCCTCCACAGGACAAACCCCATGATGACGGAAATGACCGGTGGACCACTGGACATCAAGCTAAATCTTCCATCACAGACTGCCAAACCTGCAGCCATTCACTCATGATTTCACTATGTGTTCCTCGTAGCGCTGACCTTTTATTCTTTATCATTTTATTGGTTTGTATCTCAGCTACACTTTATGAATGTTTAAAAAAGAATCACATAATCATATGCTATGAGAGCCACAACAGAAACAAAACAAGAGATTAAACTCTGTTCCAGAACCTAAATAGGCAGCTGTCTACTAATCAGTAGCATCAGAACTGATTTGAGACGCTCAGATTGGTTACGATAATGCTGCAATAGTAAGCATCTAATCAGAACTGATTTGAGACGCTCAGATTGGTTACGATAATGCTGCAATAGTAAGCGTAAAAATATACATAAAATAGCAAAAGAAAATATAAAATAAAGTAAAATAAAATAAAAAATAAATACATTTAAATAAAATAAATGTTTAAAAATAATATATTTAAATTAAATTAAATATTAAAATAAAAATAAAATAAATACATTTCGAAGAAATAAATATAAATAAAAAATGTACATTTTAAAAATTAGAAATTGAATTGCTTTTAATTATTATAGTCAAATCAGTAAACTTGATGCCCTTCAGTGTTTAATTAATTATTTATAATAATTTATCGACTCATCTTATATAGATTTTCCCCCCAAGCTTGTTGCAGTGCATTCTGGGATTGCCTTTAACACAAAGAATACTTGTGATTCTGTATGTTCCTATGATGCCTTAAAAGTGCTGTCTAAGAAGGCAGCTCACTAGGTTTTGGAACAGAGACTGTGAAAAGCGCAGCTGCTCTGATGTTGAAAAGGGCTTTAATGTTTGGCAGCTGAGAGTGTCTGACAAAATCTCAAAATTCACCTTTCATTGGTGAGGAATAATAGTTATTTCTAATTTGACTTCCTTCTGATATTAAATATAAACTTTTAAGACACGTTGTCTTCCAGAATATCTGCTATTAATCTATGCATCTGTGGAGAGACTCAACCAGCCAAACCTTTACGAAAGGTACCGTAGTACTTTATGATTACCATATTCATAAACTATATGGCATATGGTTTTTGTAAGGGAAATATGGTTTGGTCTCTTTCACTTTTTCTTTTACAAGCCAAAACTACAAATAAAACTCTCAACAGGGAATCATAATTTAGATTTAGAATTGGACAAAATTTCACTAAAAGTAGTTTGAGCTGAAAAACCCTTGTAATTCAGTCTGTGGATTGAGTTTATTTGAAATAACTGTGTTATACTGACCTCTAATGGGCATAATGAGCATTACTAGCAGTATGAGCTGATCTCTCTGGCTGTGTTTACAATAGCATACTGCATACTACAAAATAAAATAAAACAAGAAAACAGAAAATAATCCATTAAAATAGTCCATTTAAAATGAATTAAATTAAAATTAAATAAATAAAATAAAATAATAAATTAAAATTAAATTGTTAAATCAATAAATTTATACTTTCAGTGTTGAATTAATTTATTTTTTATTTTTTAATAATTAATTTTTAATAATTATTTTAAACCAGAGCACACTGCACTGAATAACCTATACCACAATGCAATGCACTTGATCTTCCATATCCAGATAAATGCACCAGAAATAATGTCAGTTGTAATGTTGAATCATCATTTGTTTAGATGCATTAAAAACATACTTTCATTAAAAAATCACAATAACTGCTGAAATAAACGTTTATTGTTGCACAGTGCACACTGTTTAAAACAGCAGACAGTATGAAGTATTGCATTGTAAACACAGCCTCTTTTATGCAATATCATCTTGTTTTGTTATCTTTTTTTGTTTTTTACCTCCTTCTGACTGATTTGTGTGAGAAATGAGCTGTATTCCTCACAGACGTCATCCTGTTTTCCCATTTTTAACGTGCCATTTGAGTTCTTCTGCTCCAGCTACATTGAGACGGCGATATGAAAGTGTTTTCTGCTCAGAGAGGGACTTTTACAGCTGGAAAATATCCTTCATGTGGCCTTTTTAAACTCTACTAAATTTTAATATATTATAATACAAACTAAACTATAGTCAAACTGTGTTAGCTATCAGATGGAAAATCATATTATATCCTTATTTAAACAAAAGAGTGCCTTTTAGGTTTGTTTGTATATAAAATTGCAATAAATATAACTGTTGACTTGAGTTTTATGGGGTCATTTCCAGGGGACGAGAGGCCGGGGAACGGGTTTCACTCATATATTGTCAAAAACACAATCGAAAAGCCCAATAAAACACACTAATGTGATAACACACTAGATACACAGTCCATCAGCCGGCTTCACTGCACACGAGTCATTATGTAGTTAACTGTGTCTTAGATTACTTGCTAGGAGAAATAAAACAAATGAGTAAAGATGTCATTTGTGTCCGTCACGACTGTTATTGTTGTTGTTTTCTCGCTGCGAGACAAAGCATCACTCTTCTCCTGCTTTCAGCACATGAACACAATGAGGCCGAACCTCAACACACATCAGACAAAAATAAGAGTGTAAACAAAGCCATTTTTAATTTCATTCAAAAAAGGTTACTGTGTGAAATATCAAATCATTATTTTTAAAGAGAGAATTCAAAAATATTTTCCCAGAAAATACATAAAACGTTTTAGAAAAAAAAAAAAAAAAAAAAAAAAAAAAAAAAAAATATATATATATATATATATATATATATATATATATATATATATATATATATATAAACTAAATTCTGGGATCTTCAGAGCACATAATCAGGAAACAATGCAATTTTAATTTAATTGGAAAAAGTTACTGTATGTAGATCAAATTACTATATATATATATATATATATATATATATATATATATATATATATATATATATATATAAACTAATTTCTTAGAAAATACATAAAATATTCTAGGAGAAAAACCCTGGATTTTGTAACATTCAGAAAACTTTTATTTAATTTGAAAGGTTTATTGACTGAAATATCAAATCATATTTTTAAAGGTAGAATTCAAAAACTATTTTCTCAAAAAACACATAACATATTTTTTAAAAAGAGAGATCCTGGGATATTCATAGAGTGTAAACAGGAAACAGTATTTATTTATTTAATTTGACAAGGTTATTGCTTTTATAGTCAAATATTATATGAACCTTTAATATATGAATATTAAATGAACCTTTATTTTTAAAAGGGAAAATGCTGGCATAAAAGGGTTAAACGAAGTACAGGACAAGGACAAATTCAACATTTTCTCAGAAAATACATAAAGCATTTTAGGGAACAAATGCATATTACAATAGAATATTTTAATTTCAATAAAGTAATCCTATTATTAATAAAATAAAAAAAATAATTTTAGCTATTTTTAGGCAGAAGTGGACTTTTCTTTTTGGAATTTAGATAGGATTTTTGAAAATGACCAAAGATAACTTAGTATTAATAAAAAGTAATTTTAAAATAAATGATTCCTTTTGCATAACATGCTAAAGAGAGTCATTTCTATCATATAATGTAAGTTCAGTACTCATGTCCAAAGCAAAGCCTGTGCTGCTGTGTTCAGTGTTCAGTAATGCATTAAAGGACATACACATGAAACATATTTATTCTCCATATTAACTTCATGCAGGTTAAATCAGATCTGACTGGTAACTGTTAAAAATAAGACCTTCTTTCCCAGAGAATACAGGAAAGAATTGTATTTCAGAGCGGTAAAGTGAATGAAATGAAGAGTGCTGGTTGTATGTGGATGTTCTGGGACAATATTGATGGAAAATAACTCAGTGTTATCAGAGCAATTAATCAAGCTTCACTCAAAACCAGCCAACATACTCTTCCCGTAAATACACCTTTACCTGGCAACCGTCGCCATGGCAATAGAGATTGGCAGCGGGCCACTGTGTTCATCAGTTAAATGGAAAAATTGCCATTGAGCTCTTTACATGAGCGAGAGACGCAGTGAATATATTTTGATTAGATAAAAAACTGGAAGGCACTCAGGAGGAAAAGAGAAAAGAGAAAACGTGCTGCATTAAGAACATCTGTTGAATCAAACGAATCACTGATTCATACTGAATGATGCTTCTGTTCTGTTCGTGTGTGAAGATGCTCAAGTGTTTCTAAATCGCTGAAAATGCTGAATTTGAGACTGTGATGAACAGATTTGCAATGAAATGATGAATTCTATACAGAGATTTGTTTATGAGATGGTTTGAGTTATTTTTTATTATTATTCCTGGATTAACTTTATATTTTAAAGGTGAGCTTCAATTTTAACTGGGTCATATTTATACTTTTCCTCCTGAGGCCTGCTTTTAAAGCTAGTAAAGTATATAATCAGGAAACATTTTAATTTTAATTTTAATAATTTTAATTTTATTTATTTATTTTTTTTTTTGGCTGGAAAATTAAAGCATTATTAAAAACATAAATTAAAAAAAATCTCAGAAAATACATAAAGCATTTAGGGGAAAAATCACAATGAAAAAAAAACACTAAAAATAGAATTGTTTTGTTTGTTTGTCAAATAAATAAATAAACAAACTTTCCGTAAAACAGTCAAATACTGTATGATGTGATTTTTTTTTAGACGATCCTTTAAAGGAAAAAATGACATGGCATAAAGACGTTGAACAGAGTTTAGTACAAGGACAAATTTAACATTTTCTCAGAAAATATATAATGATGTTTTAATAAATAAAAATATTTATTTAAAAATTATTCTTCTTATTGTTGTCATTATTATTTTAATTTGAGAACCTGAGTCAAAACCAATCAAAAACTTTTTTTTTTTTTTTTTTTTTTTTTTTTACTGATATAATTATTCTTGTGTTGGAGTCAAATTTACAAACGTCTAAATGTCTTTGCATTAAATATCAAGCATATAGGCACACTTTTGAAATTATGTTTGAAATTATAAATTGATAAATCATTGGAAAACATTCAGCTAAACGACATGATGGTGAGTAGATGATGACAGATCTGTCCCTGTTTCTCTTTTATTCTTCATATTTCTGTCTCCTGATAGAACACATGGCTTTGCTGTTCAATCTGTAACAGGTGGGTTCACTAGTTCTGTCATTTATCTGCAGCTCATTATCAGTCATTCTGGGCTCATTTCAGCCTCATTCAGGATAATTACCCTTTATACATTTATTCATTTGGCAGACGCTTTTATCTATGTGATTCATATTGCCTTTAGGTGCACGTATGCAATGTTTCATTGAAATAAACCCCATGACCTTGATACTGAATCAGTATTTTATATTGAAAAGCATTTTATTTGTTCAAGTCTTATGTTTGTTCATTTTTATTTTTTGAGGTGGCTTTCATAATCTGTTCTTTCTGATGGAGCTGGTTAAACTAGTTAAGAAGCCAAATGGGTTCAGCTGCTGGTGACTACAATGCTGCTCTTTTCAACAGGTATTATCAGTATTATTAAGTGTCCATTATTACGTGTCGATGATTAATGTTGACGCAAAAACTATTTACACTACTATGTATTTTTGATTAATGTTAATGTTTATGTATTTTACTTTTTAAATTTAATAATTTCTATAATAGTAAAAAAATATTATTAATAATAATACATGTTTTAAATATTAAAACATTACATTTATTAAATATTACTATATTTTACATAGATAGATAGATAGTTTTATTGTTGTTGTTTTCATTTAGAATGATATAATAGTAATAAATCATTAGTAATAATAATGTATTAAATGTTTATGTAATTATTTTTTAATTACTAAAATATTACATTTATTAAATAATATATTTTACTTTTTCATATATAAAGTATGTTTTAGATTTATTTTAAATTTTATTTTAGATATATTTTAGATTATATATTTTTAATATTTTTAATTTAGAATTAATTTAATCATGTAAATAATAGTAATAAGTTGTTTAGATTTATTCTAAATTTTATAGTATGTTTTAGATTTATTTTAGATTGTTTTTAATTATTTTAATTTAGAATTGGTTTAATCATGTAAATAATAGTGATAAGTTATTTAGATTTATTTTAGATATATTTTGTATTATATGTTTTTAACGTTTTTAATTTAGGATTAATTAAATGTAAATAATAGTAATAAATTATTTTAATATAACATTTATTTTCTAATTTATATAATAGTAATAAATATATAATAGTAATAATTGTTAGTAATAATAATTAATTTACTTTTAATTTTTAATCTATCGTTTATCACCAAAATATTACTTTTTTTTCAATGTATTAATAAATGAATTACATTTATTAAATCTTATTATATTTGACCCATAATTATTTATTGTACTTATATTATGTATTTTACACATATTTACTTATATAAACTATACTTATATAAACTACAATTCAGATATTTTTAATAAAAAATAATTATTTTGATTATTTATATAATAGTATAATTTAATAATAATGATTAATTACATTTTTAATGAGATTTTAATGAGAAAGCTGAATCTGCAGCCTCTTCTTCCGCCAGCAGGAGCGCTGTGTCTCTGTGTTTGCTGTGCTGCTGGTTTGGTTTGTGGGGGGTGGAGAGCAGCAGAGCTCAGGTTGAAGAGGTGACCTAATTCAACTCAGGACATCCCACAATGCTCGCTCATGTACAAACACACACAATGAGAATCAGGAGGGAAGGAAAGAGCGAGAGCGGCTTTAACACACTAGATGAAAACCCTCTCAGAGCTCCATTATGATCCAAAATCACTCACAATCACAACCTCAAAGTCAGAGCCAATAAACCGTACTCATCTATTAAAGGACTATTTTAGACATAAAAAGAAAGAAAATTACTCGTTATTTAATCCTTCTGAACCCGTATGACTTTTTTTTTTTTTGTTTAACAGAACTGCTCATTTCCATACAGTAAAAAGCATAGAGTGTTAAATAATACAAAAACACTAAAGTCCATATGACTCATGCAACATGTCATAATATTTAGCTTTGTGTCATTTTTTTTTAATGAAAATCACACCTCGGCTGCAGTTTTTAATGTCTGTGTTCATTCTGGCTCTCCAAGACCATTTGTGCTGGTTTTACATCAATAATGCCATGAGTTATCACATCATGTGTGCCATTGTGATTTACTGTGCAGAAACGCAAGATTTTTTTAAGAGCTATAGCAAATATTTTAAGTGAAAAACAACCTGATTTTTCTGTTTTGCTCACACAAATATGATATCTCTGATTTATAGAGCAAGAGTCATATGGACTATTGATATGATGAAATATGGAGCTGTTCACTGTTTACTTTCAGTGTTGTTATTGTTAAATAAACCTAAAAAAAAAACCCATCATAAAACTATTAAAATTATTTTTGTGAATTAAAATAAACATAAAATAAAAATATTAGAATATTAAATATAAATATTATATATATAATATTTCTAATTATTAATGTATATATATAATATTTCTAATTTTCATTGAAGATCTAATGTTCAAATGCATTTTTATTATTTTTTGTTAATATTTCTATTTAGCTTTAATTTATTTTCATTGTATTATTATATATATTTTATTTTTTATCATGTTGTGAAATAAAATACATTATAAATACATTATATATAACATATATAATAAGACAATGAAAATAAATTAAAGCTAAATAGAAATATTAACAAAAACTAATAAAAATTATTTTAAACATTAGATCTTCAATGAAAATTAGAAATGTTGACATGGCAACTAACTGAAATAAAATAAGTTTAAGTACTAAAATGACTAAAACTAAACAGAAATGAATAAAAAATAAATAACTATATACAAATTAAGTCATTAAATAATAAATAATAATTAAATAATAAATACATTAAAACTGAATAGAAATATAAAAACACTTTCTTACTAAAAAATAAAATGAAAAATATAAAAATGAAAGCTAATATAAAAAAAAAATACTATAATAGTGTATAAATAATACTAAAACAAATAATGCATTTTATAATATGAAAATGTGCAGCTTGGACATTCTGCGAAACATCTCCTTCCACAGAATAAAGAAAGCTAAACGGGTTTAAAATGACATGAGAGTAAATAAATGATGCCAGAAGCCTCATCACTGGTTGAATTATTCCTTTAAAGCTGGTCAGTCAGTAACATTCGCTCTTTCTTGTAAAAAGACACCAAACAGTTTTAACAGGAGGTGTTTCTCGTTCTCTCCTCCACCCCTCCGCGTTTGCCGCAGGCTGGAATTATGGGTAGTCATTTCATGCTAAGACATGGTTTGACTCTTTTTTTTCTCCTCTCTTTTTTATGATTGTTATTATGACTCTCTGTACTAAAGAGGCAGGTTAGGGTTATTAAATATGCCAGGGCCAATTGTATTTTTGCTCAAGTAAGCTTCCTGGAAATATTCCATCTTAGCTGCTTTTATTCGGGCAAATGTAGTTATGAATTTTAAAGTAGGCTGTTATAAGTGGAGGGAGAGCGAGGCTGTGAACGGAATTCAGAGTAACGCAGAAACAAAAAGATTGGAGTTCTTGTTTCGGAGGCTGAGAGAGAGAAAGAGAGAGAGAGAGAGAGACAGAGAGAGAGAGAGAGAGAGAGAGAGAGACAGAGAGAGAGACAGACAGAGAGAGAGAGAGAGAGAGACAGAGAGAGACAGAGAGAGACAGAGAGAGAGAGAGAGAGAGACAGAGAGAGAGAGAGAGAGAGAGAGAGAGAGAGAGACAGAGAGAGAGAGAGAGAGAGAGAGGAGACAGAGAGAGAGAGAGAGAGAGAGACAGAGAGAGAGAGAGACAGAGAGAGAGAGAGAGAGAGAGAGAGAGAGAGAGACAGAGAGAGAGAGAGCAGTGAGGTTGTATTAGAGCGGCTGGTTTACATCAAGCTTCCAAAAATACTTCCTTCATCTCCTTCTCTCTGTTTCACCTTCTCTCATCTCATTTTCTCTCTCTCTCTCTCTCTCTCTTATCTTGATGTGAGGAGGTTCATATATAGATTTTCTCTTTAAACTCAGAGTTAGAAACTCAGCTGAACTCTTGAGATGTTTGTCGAGATGTTTCTGTGTGTGTGACCATGTGATTTGCTTATACGAGTTTTCATGTATGTATCTGTGTGTGTTCAGAAAGATGCACAAAAGCACAAAACACTCCAGCCTCTTTAATTGCCGATATATACATATATATATATATTCACACACACACTTGTTTCGCTATCTTTGTGGGACATTCATAGGCGTAATGGTTTTTCTACTGTACAGACCGTATATTCTATTGCCCTACACCAACCCTACACCTAAACTTACCCCTTACAGGAAACTTTCTGCATTTTTAGATTTTCAAAAAACTTCATTCTGTGTGATTTATAAGCTTGTTTACCCGTGGGGACCTCAATTTAGGTCCCCACCGTGACACGAGTCTCCATGAGTCTGTGTGTATTCACGTTTAAGTCCCTACCGGGATATAAAAACAGGCACACACACACACACAATTATATTTTTTTTATTAATATTTTGATAATATTTTGAATGTTTTATTATTTTATGTTTTTGTTTTCATTTTAAATTTTTACTAACTATTTTGTACATTTTTATTAGATTTTTTTTTCACGTCTATATAGTTTTGCGACATTTTTATTTCAGTTTTTAGTTATTTTAGTACTTTAAGTTAAACTAAATGAAAATGAGAAATGTTGTTTGGGCAACTAGCTAAAAAGTTTTTTAATGTTTTAATTTATTCCAGTTAATTTTAAAGAACATTTTTTTAAATGTTTTTTTGTTTGTGTACATACCCATACAGCAAAAATATATTTACATATTTTAAAATATATTTTAAATTACCAAAAATTCCAAAAATGTCCAAAAATACAAAAAAATGTCCTAAATACATATTTTCTAAAATATGTTTCAAAATTTATGTAAATATATATTCTATTTTTTTTTTTTTTGTATATTTTTGAAAATAAACTATTTTAAAATCATTTAAAAATATATTTTTCCCTTCATATATTTCAATCCAAGAAAATACATTCGGATATCTCTCTATCTATCTATTTGAAGAAAAACTTTATAACATGTATGAACATATAACACATTTGAACATATAACAAAATAAATTAATGAATGAAGCCTAAATGTAGGCTACTGTAAGATTGTAAATGCATTTTGCCCCTGAAATACATTTTGAAATATATTTTAGTAATATGAAGGTTCAATTAAAAAATATATTTCATTGAGCTTTACTGTTTACAACATACATTTAGCATACATATATGTATAGCTACAAAACTCCAATGTTTTTCCTGTTTCGCATACTACATTTGTAGTATACAGTACATAGTGGGAGTGCACTGATTTGTGCTACATGCACGGCAGCTTTTATCAGAAATTACATGCACTCATCAGTAGCAGCTTTGATGGTGGAAAATAGTGAATGATTTCATGTAGAGAAATAACGCGTTAATAACGCGTTAACGCAAATTCATTTTAACGGCACTAATTTTATTAACGCGCGATTAACGCAATGTGTATTTTCTGTTTGACCCGTGGCCTAGCCCGTACTATTATAGTTGGAGAAATGGAAATGGATGGAGATGCTGACAGCGTTGCCAATTTAGCGACTTTTCAGACCACTTTAGCAACTTAGCTTTATTTGGTTTTTTTTTTTTTTTTTTTTTTTTTTTTTTTCAAAAAGCGCCTAGTGAGCAGTCTTTATAGGGTTTGCCCAAACCTTATTTAGTTTCTGAGACTCGCCGGTACTGCTGCGAGTGCCAGGTCTCTCTTTCCGCTGCGCACACACCTCTCTCTCTCTCTCTCTCTCTCTCTCTCTCTCTCTGTCTCTGTCTCTCTCTCTCTCTCTCTCTCTCTCTCTCTCTCTCTCTGTCTCTCTGTCTCTCTCTCTGTCTCTCTCTCTCTCTCTCTCTCTCTCTCTCTCTCTGTCTCTCTGTCTCTCT